>CM059187.1:129568923-129581423 GCA_030323885.1 Branchipolynoe longqiensis
GCGCACACTCACACATCGGTAACCGTCCTGATATGACCTTAGATGTTGCCAGGCCATAAAATTCCAAACAACCAACCAATCTCCAACCATGCCCATCTCCAAATATACCCATCAGTGTCCTGGGGAGAGAAAGGTTCATCCAATAAACTGAGCCAGGTCCCCCCCCCCCCGCCTCTCCCTTTTACTCCACCCTTGTCAAATTGATCCCGCTCATCACAAACATGTGTATTCTGTCAACACTCTGCAGTATCTTGTATATATCCTTCTGACTACCACATGTGCTACTCTGATTCGCCACTTGTTGGTAGACCAGAGGATCGTGGGTTCCTACCCTGGTCGAGTCAAACCAATGACTTAAAAAGGTATACTTGTCGCTTCCTAGCCAGGCGCTGAGCATTATTAGGATAGGACAAGGACAGGTTGGCTCAGTGTCAGGATAATGTGACTGAGTGGGATATTAGGTCATGGTGCTTGCGGCCTGGTCTCCCAGTGGGGCAGCACTATAAAGTCGCCATGAGTCTGCACTGTCAAAAGTCGGTACCCGTCCTGATATGACCTTAGATGTTGATAGGACCTAAAAAAAAACTAAAAAAACAGATCCGCACTTGAACTAAGCATATCTACCTTACTTTAGTTTAAAGTAGTTTTTATTTTAAATAGCTAACTTTTGAGATATTTGAATTGCAAGCATGCTAAATTACTTTTTGCAAGCTTGACACAACTCTAACACCATAGGCTTATGCAGTGACAGTTTTAAGCAAATTAAATTGACTCAGTACTTGTTTATATCTGACGACAATTGTTTTTAATAAATGTAATCGTATATAAGTTAGATATGTAGAATAAAATCTAGGTAATTGTTTTGATTTTGAAAGTTTCATCGGGCCATGCAGCTTTAAGTACGGAAAATGTCATGTACATCTGGATTGCCTTATTGTAGCTAAATTCCTAGATATATATAGTTAAATAGACATATGAATTATATATATATATATACATATATAGATATATATACATATATATATATAAATTATATATATATATAAATAAATAAACCCAGCTACCAGTGACCTCATTGATGCAGGTTTGACCAATCGACAGTGGCGCCACAGCTAGGGGAGCAACTAGATCCGTACCATCTGCAGTCCATACATACTCCAACGGTTAGGTCGGGGGGGGGGGGGAGTAGTGTCCTAATTTATATTCCCATAATGGGACATAGAAGACATATATAGGTGCGCGTAATAATGATCATGAAGTTGTTTTTTCCCAGGTTCGAGTACCTATATTACTTATTATTAGAGGTAGGGGTAATATTAGAAGGTAGTTTTATATATGTATATGTAATACATAATATATATATTATATATACATATATATAATATATATAACATATATATTATATATATAGTATATATATATATGTGTGTATTATAATGTATTATAATAATATAAAGAACGAAGCAGAATCCAAGGTTAATTATTATTATTATTCTAATTGTCCTTTCGATATCTAGTATTAAGAGTCGCGCACCTACCTTGTTATGCGCGCGAGTATGGGGCGCAACCTGTGTCGCGCGGAAATATCACTGAAACGGACTCACTTCGACTACTTTTTCCTTTTTATATATTATATATATTATATATATTTGATATATTATATATATTTTATATATTATATATATATATGTATATGTATATAATATATATATATATATATATATATATATACATATATATACACACATCTTGCTACATTTATGTCTGGCTGTTTGAGGTTCTGTACAGGGAGGAACAGGAAGACATCGAACCACTGGTGCCAGCTTCAAAACCCCTCCTACGCGCATTCTGACACCTCACACCTCGCCCCAAACACCCATTAAAACCCTAACCCCAACCCTGCCCCGCCCCTGCCCCTTCCTCGGAGGTCACTGGAAAACTGGGGCATGACCCTGGATTCTCAGAGATTTGTAAGAGTGCACAGGGGTGAGGGTGAAGCGAAGGAGCGAGGAAGGGAGGCAGGCAGGGAGGGTGGGTGGGTGGGCGTGTATACACGCTGTACACCTGTTAGTGTGTAAGGGGGTGGGACGAGGCGTGTGGAGTTGGGGGTAGGGGGTGCGGGTTCTAACTAGGCTTAGTTTATCTGAATATCAAATGGTTACGCCACACATCCCGGGCCTCGGGGCGCCGGGTGCCTGGTGAGGATCGTTTCGAGACGTTCCAACTGTCGGCGATAAAGGCTCCCCTCGCAGTCTGGAGGCCCTGGCGGAGAGGACAGGGAAGGCGCAACTCTAAAATACAAACTGGATATATATATGCACACTCTCGGCAAGGGGGTTCAGGCCATTAGCAGACATTGATAGGTGTGTGTGTGGGGGGTGGGGGGGGGGGGGGGTGTAGTTGGTTGGTTGTTGGAGTTTTACGTCCTGGCAACGTCTAAGGTCATATTTGGATGGGTTCCGACTTCTGACAGCGCACACTCATGGTGACTTTATAGTGCTGCTGCATTGGGAAATCAGGCCACTGGTGCCATAACCCGATATCCCGCTCAGTCACATTATCCTGACACTGAGCTAACCAGTTCTTACCCTATCCTATTAATTAATGCTTTGAGCGCCAAGCTAGGAAGCGACACATATCAATTTTATAATAAGTCAGTAGTTTGACTCGACCGGGAACCGAACTCCCGACCGTCCGCATGCGAGGCTCGCGCTCTACCGATTCGGCCACTGCGCCCAGTCGTGCTGGTAGTGTTTGGGTGTGGGGGGGGGTGGGGGTGGGGGGGGGGGGGAGGGGACCATACGTTGGATAAGATTAAGAGGGCTGGATTCTATCTCACAGAACAGCAGATGGAGTTAATTGACCGCATGGGCCTGTTGCACTAACACTTACCAATGAAAGAATAAACTTGTCTAAACCGCCACTTACCTTCAGTTTGATCCCACACATCCTATCCAACTTGAATAATTGCGCACTTATTAAACGTTTATTACTGCATAGAATGGGAATACTAAGTAAATTGAAATAACAGACTTAGTGCTGAAGCCTATGGTGCTGAAGCCTATGCTGCTTGGCAATATTATTTTAGCATGTTCGAAGATATACAGATCCTGTCCTTAATACATTAAGTTAATGTAGTGTGTTTTCTTGTTGAGGCTTTATGTTCCAGCAACATCTAAGGTAATATGAGGAAAGTACCGACTTGTACCAGCGCGCATTCATGGCAAATGTATAGTGTTGCCTCACTGTGCGACCAGTCCACTGGCACCACATTCCGATATATTCCACTCAGTCACATTATCCTAATGCTGAGCAAACCATTCCTTGTCCTATCTTAGTAATTAATGCCAAGCCCAGCCAAGGTATATTGAAAAGTATCAATTTTATTAGTCATTAGTTTGACTCGGCAGGGGTTTGAACCCACAACTTTCTGCATGCGAAGCAAGCTAGCGTTCTTACAGACTCAGCCATCCTACCCGGTCCATTTATGTCGATGGCATACCATACATGATGGTTTAAAACCCCATAAAAGGTATTTACATAATCAAGTCTAGAGGTAGATATGTTATCAACTCACCTGCTATGGAATTAAAATGACTGCCATATGCAGGGATGAAAAATCCAAGCGATTTCGCCGATTTTTTTATATTTACCGATTAACATTACCCAAACTACTGTAGTGGTCTGCACTGACCTCTCAGGCAAGTAACCACATAGACAGGTAGGCGTGGGGAGCGTGTTGATATCAGGGAGCCTAGGTGGTGTAATGGTTAGCACACTGGCCCGGAATGCAAAGAGATGTGGGTTCGAGTCCCGCTCTAGGCACGGTATTTCCATTTTCATCACCCCACGACATGGTGCCGTGACCAGGATCTGTACAGCTTTGCGCTGTATGGTTGTTGACCTACCTGTGTATGTATGTGTTAGTGCATTGCCTGTTTGTATGTAATTGTAAGCATTACAAGACTTACAATTCCAGGGGGACGAGTGTAGTGGTCTGCACTGACCTCTCAGGCAAGTAACCACATAGACAGGTAGGCGTGGAGAGCGTGTTGATATCAGGGAGCCTAGGTGGTGTAATGGTTAGCACACTGGCCCGGAATGCAAAGAGATGTGGGTTCGAGTCCCGCTCTAGGCACGGTATTTCCCATTTTCATCACCCCCACGACACTACCAAGGAATCTGGATGTATATATAACAATTGAATTATTTGAATCCCATTCTTATATGACATTATTTGTTGATCGAACATAAAACCCGAACAAGAACACGTTAGATATGGGCGATAATATAAGTAAAACCGGGATAGTCGAAGCCTGACTTCCAGCATTATTTCTGTGATTCCCTGACAGTGTTAATCCTATGGGAGGAAATCCGCGTTTTTGCGGAAATTCGCCATTGGTGTAATAACCTCGGCTTGATTTCACCGATTTTTACTGGAAACCACATTCATCCCTGCATATGTAGATTCCATGTGCAAAGTTAGAGTGTGCCTGTATGTATGTATGTATGTATGTATGTATGTATGTATATATGTATGTATGTGTGTGTATGTGTGTGTGTTTTGGTGCCAGGTACTGCCCTTTAACTGATGATCCTCACCATATCTGCTGCCTCACGCAGCACTCTAGGTATTTACCCCCCACCCCCACCCCCACACACACAAGAGATAACTTTACCGGACGCGTCACATCCCATGCCACACATAATACTACCGGACGACGTGGCCGAATCGGTAGAGCGCAGGCTTCCCGCGCGGGAGATCTGGGTTCGATTCCCAGTTGAGTAAAACCAATGACTTATGAAATTGATTTGTGTCGCTTCCTAGCCTGGCGCTCGACATTAATAGGGTAGGGCAAGGACTGGTTAGCACTAGATAAAAGATTCACCCGGTACCTGTAGTACACGGGTGAATACCAACCCTATATAAAAATGGTCGAAAAAGTGGGTTAATGAGATGAGAGCCTAATTTCACAATCTAAGAAGCAACATTTATTCTTTGTAGATGTCGTCATATATACCCGCTACCTTTGAGTTGAAAAATATAATAAAATAGCAAGTTTAATACGATTTAAAATTGAAATCGATGCATTCTATGGCCGCCATCTTGGATTTTTGCATTCTCTCCCATTTCACCAAATCTGTGCCAATATATGTAGCCATTTGATCATGAAACCACAGTTTCTACTTCATGTTCCATACTAAAGCTATTTTTTCCCGTATTTACACTATGTTGTCGTTTACCCGTGTACTGCGAGTACTGGGTGAATCCTTTATCTAGTTAGCACAGCATCAGGATAATGTGACTGTGTGGGATATGGATCGGGTCATCATGCTGGCGGCCAGGTCTCTCAGTGGGGCAGCAGTATAAAAGCACTGTCACAAATCGGTACCCATCATAATATGACCTTAGATGCTGGCAGGATGTAAAACTCCAACAAACAAACAAAACACGTGCATCTATCTATCATACTCCCCACACTCACGTAATGATAGCCTACTCATGTCCCATGCACGGGTAACCTTACACCATCAACCCCCACACGCCCACACACACACCCACACACCCAACCACACATACACACCCACACCCAACCACACATACACCACACCCAACCACACATACACCAAACCCAACCCCCACCCATCCACCCACCCAGCCACCCGCCCACACACCTACCCAACCCCCACCCCACACCCACCCTACACCCACACACCCAGCCACCGTCTACAGCCAATCACCCACACACACCTTTAACAACGGTAATCATAACACACTACAGCAAACACGCACATCGCAGACACACCGATAATCTAATCGTGCTTAACAGGTATGTAGACCAACTATATGCACATATGTATGCATGTGTCCATGTGTGGCCGGTGGTTGTGAATATGGATGGCGGGGTGTGTGGCGAGGGGGGAGATGGGTGTGCTCGATGTAATGCATACGTCTACACTCCTGTCTGACGGGTGTCGCAGTTTAGATTCTCTGTCGGTTTACATTCTCCGCTCGCAGTTCTGCGCATGCACGTATTCGATTAACACGACCCAGGCGACTCGGGTCACCCGAATTGCTAGAAATTCACATAGAACACCGCGAGTTGAGTTGACAAAAACACATGCCGTTTTGGATTAAGCCACCATTTTCCCAACCTTGGGCATGGAGAAGCGTATTCGATTATTCGACCCGAGTCTGTAGGATGTGTGCATGCACCAAAAAGTCGGTAGGGTCACCCGAGTTGAATAATCGAATACACCCAATCTGATGGAAATGCCGTTCGATTTTGATGCATGCGCAGAACCCTCACATAGAATGTAAACTGATGGAGAATCTAAACCGCGACACTGGTCAGACAGGAGTGTAAACGTATGCATTACATCGAGCTCACCCATCTCCCCCCTCACCACACACCCCGCCGTCCATATGCACAACCACTGGCCACACATGGACATATGCATACATATGTGCATATAGTCTTGCCTACTTCACATAAATACATGCCTGCATGCATACACACTACGTCATGATGAATCCTCATTAGCGGAGGGTTTTGTGCTGGGGGTCGTTTAACAAACAAAACAGTTATACATGCATGATACATATGTACATGTATAGATACATACATGTATCGATACATAGATACATCCATGTTTAACTGCAAACATGCATGCAATTGTAAATGGGTAAATGCAGGTATGTTATACAAATCTATGCAGGTATGCAGGTACATGCATACACACAATTATCCATACATAGATACATACATGTATAAATGCAAACATGCATGCAATTGTAAATGTGTAAATGCAGGTATGTTATGCAAATCAATGCAGGTATGCAGGTACATGCATACGCACAATTATCCATAGATAGATGCATACATGTATAAATGCAAACATGCATGCAATTGTAAATGTGTAAATGCAGGTATGTTATACAAATCTATTCAGGTATGCAGGTACATGCATACACACAATTATCCATACATAGATGCATACATGTATAAATGCAAACATGCATGCAATTGTAAATGTGTAAATGTGTAAATGCAGGTATGTTATACAAATCTATTCAGGTATGCAGGTACATGCATACGCACAATTATCCATACATAGATGCATACATGTATAAATGCAAACATGCATGCAATTGTAAATGTGTAAATGCACGTATGTTATACAAATCTATTCAGGTATGCAGGTACATGCATACACACAATTATCCATACATAGATGCATACATGTATAAATGCAAACATGCATGCAATTGTAAATGTGTAAATGCAGGTATGTTATACAAATCTATTCAGGTATGCAGGTACATGCATACGCACAATTATCCATACATAGATGCATACATGTATAAATGCAAACATGCATGCAATTGTAAATGTGTAAATGCACGTATGTTATACAAATCTATTCAGGTATGCAGGTACATGCATACACACAATTATCCATACATAGATGCATACATGTATAAATGCAAACATGCATGCAATTGTAAATGTGTAAATGCAGGTATGTTATACAAATCTATGCAGGTATGCAGGTACATGCATACACACAATTATCCATACATAGATGCATACATGTATAAATGCAAACATGCATGCAATTGTAAATGTGTAAATGCAGGTATGTTATACAAATCTATTCAGGTATGCAGGTACATGCATACACACAATTATCCATACATACATAGTAACATACATATATCTAAATTCATGAAAGCATACACAATGTGGAGAGATCCAATTAGGATGCATACATTTTTGTACATAGGCTTACATGTATACACACATTGGTGCATACACACATACCATGCATACACAGACGCACACATACAATCGTACATCAGTCGTGGGTTAGAACCCTGGTCGAGTCAAACCAATGACTTAAAAAGTTATACTTGTCGCTTCCTAGCCTGGTGGTTGGCATTATTAGGATAGGACAAGGACTGGTTGGCTCAGTGTCAGGATAATGTGACTGAGTGGGATATCAGGTCATGGTGCTGGTGGCCTGGTCTTCCAGTGGGGCAGCACTATAAAGTCGCCATGAGTGCGCACTGTCACAAGTCAGTGGCGCACTCACTTAGATGTTGATAGGATGTAAAACAACAACAAACAAACAAATCATACCTTCATGCATGCATCCATGCATTCATCCATTCAACCATACATCCATACATCCATACATCCATGCATTCATATATCCTTACATCCGTATATCCTGACATCCTTAGATCCATACATCCATACATACATGCGCATAAATTCATACATATTCATTCATACTTGCATGCACAAACATACACATACATACACATACATACATGCATAGTTTACATACATGAATCCGTACATGTGTACATGCAAACACACATACATACTAGTTACTACATAGCCTACATGCATGCATACATACATACATACATACAGTCTACATACGTGCATACATACATATATACATACATACATACATACATACATACATACATACATACATACATACATGCATGCATGTATGCATGTATGTACATGCATGCATGCGTGCGTGCGTACGGACGTATGTACGTACATACATACATACATACATACATACATACATACATACATACATACAAACATACATACATAAAAACATACATACATACATACGCACACGTATATACGCACTGTTCGGCTCGACCACTACCAGTACCAGATCGCAGTCCACCCCCAACCCCCACCACACACCACACACACACCTCTAACGGCTACCAGCCCGCCCAACCGCCGTCGGTGTGTGCTTTATACAGCTGTTCGGGTTGTTAAAAGGCCGACTGGCCCCCGTGCGAGATGCACGGTGGGGGCTAGTGTTACGCCTCACCTGGTTATATCTCCACTCCGGGCCTACGTGCCTGCTATAATATTACAGGCCAAGCTGCATCCTCACAAATTCCCCCACCCCACCCGAAAACATGCCCGGCCTTGGGGGGCAGCTCGGCTTGTTGAATAAAGTGAAGGATGAAGGGAGACACGGGAAACCCAGTTTAGTCATTTATGAACCAGTTTGCACATAGCGTTAGAAGCTATGGGAAGGTTTTTTTTTTTTTATTAAAGTTGCATAGTCTGATGGCTTTCGAATTTGTGCATCATTTTTGAGATAAATATATCAAGTTGACTATTATAACCTGCTATTCATTGTTCTGGAGTCATTCTGGTGGAAAATGGCTTCTTTTTTTTTAGCAATTTGAGTTGAAAAAAAATCCAAAATCAGTTTGGCAAGCTTGTCAAAAGTCTTGTTGTTATGGCCCAGATTCAATCACATCTCGCAATGGTCATGTGATGAGGAATGACCTATTAATGTGTAGGTAGTGTGGAACCTGACTAATGCCATATATGGTACTGGGAATGAGGGTAGGACTAATAAGGTCATGAGATTGACCTAATTGGTTAGTGGTCTCCCTGCCTAATGGCTGTCTCAAGGTAGGTGTCCAAAGGGATGGGGGTAATAAATTCACTGATTATTCTGTAGTATGCTGCCCCAATGCCTAATGCCTAATGCCTAGTACACGCCTACCGTTTGTGCGCACCCACCTACCGTATATGATCTAAAACTGCCCGTTTCGCACACAAAAATCGCTAGGTGTGCGCTCCCCGCGATTGCGATTCGCGACTAAAAACTCAGTTTTAGGGCTAAAACAGGCCGATAATCATTGCGATTCACGATTCGAAAAATGAATCGGCCCGTTTTCAGTTTTAAGCGGGTCGGGTCGAGTCGCGAGTTTTAGTGCGCGAATCGTATATGGTAGGTGTGTACCAGGCATTAGTTAGTGCACCAGCACGTAAGTTGGATATATAGAATCAAATGTAAGTATATATGCTTTGGTTTTGACAAAAAAAAGTTTCATCGGACCATGCAACTTTAATACACACACACCCCACGGGCAATGTTATTCTCATTTAAAGCCGCATACTCCTATGAAAGCATCAAATTTTCAAAACCACGACAATTATCCAGATTTGATTCTACATATATAACTTTGATACTGATGCACTTTGTAAGCATGTGTTGCCATAATAAGTCAATTTAATAGAACCTGCTCAGGGAGCTGTTTTGATAACACACACCACATCGGCAACAACGTTCTCATTTAAATTAAAGCTGCATAGTCCGACAAAAGTATCAACTTGTCAAAACCTAAGCAATTATCTGGATTTGATTCTTCATATTTAAGTGTGATACTGATACATTTATTAAGCAACTGTTGCCACATAGAAAGACATACTATTAGTATTACTAAGTCAATTTAATAGAACCTTCTAAAGCCTATGGTGTCAGTGTTTTGGTGTGCTTTCCCAAACTAATTTTACACGTTTGCACTACAAATATCTTCAAAGTTAGCTATTAATAACAGAAGAATAGTTCAAATAGAAGTTACTCCAACTAATGTAACGTAAATTACAACAGCCGATCTAATGTATTTATCAAAGGAAATGGCAAAAACTCGAAAAAAAATCCGAATATACAACTGTAGGTTTTTGGGGTTGTTGGGGTTTTGCAGCATGGCAACATCTAAGGTAATATCAGGACGAGTACCAACATGTTACAGTGCACACTCATGGCAACTTTATAGTGCTGCCCCACTGGGATACCAGGCCGCTGCTACTATGACTCAATTTTCCACTCAGTCACATTATCCCTCCAAAATCCTCCATAGCCTGGAAGATAGTACTTTGTTTGCCTCTATCTTCAGGCTATGCAGGTATAGCAATACCTCAGGGAGTTTGACGCCCCTGCCTTGCAGAGTTCTAAACCACTGCCTTGTGGTACAGGTCCTTGACAGAATCGAAGGCTAAGGGAGCAAACCCTAAACAGAAAACCATGTCACTGTGGCAGCATTAAGGGCGGTTGATGTATGGAACTCCCAACATCTCCCGACCAGCCACTGCAGGACAAATAGTTTTGCGCCTGTCTTGACATGTTCTTGCCGGTGTGAAACCTCTATTTGCTCCCCGAGAGAGTGCCGCTGGTAACTTGCAAAAGCCAGCAGCACTTCAACACTTTTGCAGGCAGCTTTCAGCTTTCACATTATCCCGATTCTGAGCTAACCAGTCCTTGTGCTATCCTATTAATGCCGAGTGCGAGGCTTGGTAGGGACGAGTATCAACTTTATTTGACTTGGCTGGGATTCAAGTTTCTGACTGTCTGCATGGGGAAGCCTACACTCTTCCCGATTCGGGAACCACGCCTGGTCGCCTTCTCATTTAATAACTGATGTACTGGTGACAAACTTACATAGAAACTACCTCTGATACGAGTTAAATAATCACATTTAATAACTGATGTACTGGTGACAAACTTACATAGAAACTACCTCTGATACGAGTTAAATAATCACATTGTTTTTACTGTCTAAAATATCTTTATATATATGTATATAATATCAATCAGTTTAATCTCCCTAGCTTTGGTTTGTAATAACTACTGATATAGGGACTACATTGCTGTATTTGCATATATTTGAAGGGAAACCATGCACAATTACTTTTGGCATTCACCTTCAAAATGTGGACACCATAGGCTTCAGTAGTCGCAGGTTCTCTTAAAATTAAATATCTTTGAGTTTGACGTCCCCTTACCTCTATGCACCAACATCTAAGCTGGGCAGATAAATCTCTGCACAGATAAATCTATATACAAATAAATCTATGCACAGATAAATCTATGCACAGATAAATCTATGCACAGATAAATATATGCATCTATAAATCTATGCACCTATAAATCTATGCAAGATAAAGCTATGCACAGATAAATCTATGCAAATATAAATATATGCACAGATAAATATATGCACGGATAAATCTATGCACAGATACATCTATGCACCTATAAATCTATGCACATATAAATATATGCACGGATAAATCTATGCACAGATAAATCTATGCACCTATAAATCTATGCACATATAAATCTATGCACACATACATCTATGCACAGATAAATGTATGCACAGATAAATCTATGCACAGATAAATCTATGCACGGATAAATCTATGCACCTATCAATATATGCACCTATAAATCTATGCACAAATAAATCTATGCACGGATAAATCTATGCACAGATAAATCTATGCACAGATAAATCTATACACAGATAAATCTAGGTGTCTGTTTTGGTTCCGAAGATTTGATGTTTTCACTCTGAGCATTCAGCTTTAAAGTTGCATGGTCCGATGGTTTTGAATTTTTGTATTTTTTCTGAGATAAATATATTAGATCGATCACTAGCATTTACTTTACATTAGTTCAAAGTTACTTGTATTTTAAATGGTAAACTTTTGAGATATTTTGAATGCAAAGCATGGGAAAATTAGTTTTGGCAAGCCTTGCCAAAACTCTGACACCATAGAATTCTGGCAGTAAACAGGTTCTGTTAAATTGACTCAGTATTGCCTTCTACGCACAAACAAACGCTTAATAAGTGCATCAGTATCTAAGTT